>CM045558.1:27455348-27503952 GCA_024721245.1 Mitragyna speciosa
TGATCTATGTAAAACTTCAGGTGCAACGTAATATGCACTTCCAACTATGTCATTCAGTTTTTCATCTGCAGAGGACTACAAGCACTGAATACAACACCAAAACTCGAATATATGACACATAAATAGATATCTACATCAATGTAAGTAAACAAAATTCACCTGGTCTTACAAAATCTGATAGTCCAAAGTCTATTACTTTCAACGGCGAAGTATCATCCTTTGAATTATAGAGAAAATTCTGCAAGAAAATATGTAAATGAGATAACCTCAAAACATTTGAATGGACACTATACAAACCAAACCAATGATCCAAAAACTATTCTTAAGAAAATAGAAAACCCAGGAGAAAAGAGAAAACAAATTAGTGTTGCTTCTCAGAATCAAAATGAGAGGAGGTAAAAGACCAGTATCAGTCAATTCTACTGGTGATAATAAAACAAAGAATAAAACTAGAACATGCAAAATGCCAAGAGATCTTAATATAAAATTTAGGTAGAAAGAAAGCCTGCCTCAGGTTTAAGATCACGGTGCACCACACCCTGGAGATGACAGAACGCAACAACATCTAATATCTGTACCATGACCACCTTTGCATCATCTTCTGTGTATTTTCCACCCCTGTAAAGCAAACACAAGGATAAATTGTGTAACAATCTGAAAAGGACTAGAAAAATTTAACGTCAAATTCTACATGCTAATAAAAAAATACCTTGCAAGTATTCTGTCTAGGAGCTCTCCACCTTGGCACAACCTAGAAATGCATTACAAGCGGTCAGCATCCATTTGGTGGAAACCCACAAAAACTTGTCATGACCACTCGCTCCCAATCATTTACAATTGAAAACAAGACCAAGTTCTTCTTGCAGAGATTCTTACCGAATCAACATTTATTCAATTGGGAACTGAATTCAATATTTATTAAAATTTACCATGAAAGATTATTTAGGTACACAAGGCATTTCAGATTCTTACTCCATTACTATATAGACGTTAACTAGATCTTCAAATGCATCATAGAAATGCACGAGATTGCTATGTTTTGTCAATGCTTGTAATATTTTCACCTCCCTTCTCACATCCTCAATTGCAATAGCTGTTGTCATCTGCCAAACCACAAAATAGTTAATGTGACTTTTTAGTAAAATTTAAGAGGTAGACATGAAATATAGTTATTTCCTAGCTTCGTATTGACTTGAATACACCACATCTCATTAACTTGAATTAAATTCAAGAAGCAGGACAAGAGCTGTGAGAGATGTATGCCACCAAAAACTTCACTCTGCCAAGACCCACAAAAGCAGCATTTCCACAGGTAATAGAAGTATAGACGGTTAAGTGTCATTGCATAGTTTTTCTTTCCCTTTTTTCTTAGAGTCCATATATAAGGTAGTATCTATTTAACCTAACAAACAAGACTCCTCAAAGAACTTTTAAAAAAACAATACTGGTCGATACTCATCAGAATCTAAATGGAACAAAGTCATCTTAGCGTGAAAATGTTAGTAAACACATCTTTCAGATTTTTATGTAGCCATTTTTTTTTATAGAAGACAAAAAGTATAATGCCACATTTTAAACAAACTCTCGTGATAAATCAAATATTCTTTCAGTACTGGAAGGACATCTTTCAACTGATTTCAATGTAGGGAGTTAATAATGGTTATGCTTCACCTTCCTAATATATTTAGACAGAACTTAATAAAGTTCATGCACTCCATGATTGCTTTTAGCCCTATTGCCAGAACAAATATTGAAATTTATTTAACCCAACAAATGCTTAAAAACAGTCATTTAAGCTGCCAAGGAATCCCTTCAGCATGCGCCAACCTCCGAAACACATGCAAGTTGCTTGAAACAAATGGATCAGACCAATCCAGAAGAATAATTAATACAGGAATAGGATACCTGTCAGACAGGCGTAATTATACTATAGACCTTAATCCAGCAGTTTAGCCAAGAATCTTTCCTGAAGAACTGTGTCGTCCAAGTAAGTACAGCTCAACATCCAGCATAAGTTAGCTAATACCGGTTGACTTCACGCATCAAACAAAATGATTGCAGTCAAAGCAGGAGATTTTACCACAAAATCCTAACGTATAACTTGAAATTTTTCCACTTTTATTTTCAAAGATACTCCAATAATTTCAATAATCACGGGCCATCTCCAGGACAAGAAAGAATCTTCAGACCGAAGTAATACAGCATTACACTAATAATTTGAAATAATCAAATGACATAATAAAGTCAATATAAAAATCATCTTTCTGTCGCATCACAGTGCAAAATCCATCCCAAAATGATCTAGTTACTAATCAAATGGATAAGAATTCGGCTGAAAACATCACAAACCCGTAGCAAAAACAGAGGAGAAAATTTAAACGAACCCAACAAAATAAAACTGAATCAAGAATTAGGTGTACAGTTAAGATCAACAGAGTACCTTGTCCTTGGGGATGACCTTGACGGCTACTTTTTGGCCCTTAAGATCACCTTTCTTAGCTATAGCAGAGCAAGTATACCCAAAATGACCCCTACCCACCTCCTCCCCAATCTCATACTTGCTAGTAAACCGCTTGGAATACCCAAAACTCTTATCCAGCTCCGCCCCGGCCGCCTCCGTCGCCGCAGCATCACCTTCCGCACCCTCCGGAATCGTCGCCGTGTTATTCCTCCCGTACCGCCTCAAAAGCACCGCCTTGATATGCTTCGCCGGCGACGGTGGCGGGAAAGGCATCTTTAATATCCTCCTGGGAGTCGAGTTCGCACTCCTGGGAGCGGAAGGCGGCGGAAGAGCCGGCGATTCCTTGGAGAAGAAGTAACGAGCTGGGCTGGGAGTGAAGAAGGTGAAAAAAGAAGACTTCTTCCCAGCGGCATCGTTCGACCGACAGACGACGTCGGCTGGTGGAGATAAAGGTTCTTCTGGGATTTGTTCAGGTTTAGAATATGGATTTGGTTTTGGAGGTTTAGAAGCACAGCCTCCCATCTCTGACCCTACACTGCACTCGTCGGAAATCCAAAAGAGATTAATATTTCAATGGCATTTTTACGTAAATAGTTGGAGAAAATATTGGGGACTATATAGTAATGGGAGACGGAGGAAAAGGACGAAGGAGGAAAGTGCGAGACAAGGTTTCTTTCAGCTGGGGTGGTGTGGAGCTATCATATCAGCAGCAGTACACTGGCAGTTGAGGAGGAGGAGGAGGACAAGTAGAAAGAAGATACTCCGTAGAGAATCGTAGACAGAGAGAAAGATAGAGGAAAAACGAATGCGGGATGGCGTATATATATAATATACGTACGTATGTTTTAAATGTTGTGTGAAATCTCTGCGGCCACAAGATTTTTGACTATACATTTAATATAACTAGTGTATGGAATAAATCAAAATCATCCCAGGCTTTGGAGTTCGAGTTCTTGAAGAAGTTTTGCGACCGTGTGGGTGCGACTAAGTACTAACAAGTAACGACAACTAGGTGCGTACAAGTTGATTCGGTGATTCGAAAATTCAATTGATTTGATGCGGATTCAATCTGAAAAATACAGGTATTTAATCCGATCGGTTTTAGCGGATACGGGTCATATGCGGATTACTTTATTAAGCGGGTCAGATACGAATCATGATTTTTAAAACTCGATGGGTATCTGACCCGACCCGCATATAGGGGTAATGATGTAATTTTATAAGGTTTCCTAATATTAATATGTGATATTATTATGTAATATTATTATTATTATGTAATATGCTATTAGATATTATTATGTGAAATTACTATGTAGTATTTGTTATTTTTTATTAATATTAATATTAATATCTTTTATTCTTGTAAGATTTCTTAATATTAATATGTGATATTATTGTGTAATATTACTATGTGATATTGTTACTATTATGTAATATGCTATTAGGTATTATTATGTGAAGTTATTATGTAGTATTTGTTATTTTTTATTAATATTAATATCAATATCTTTTATTCTTTTTTTTTGAGAATACAATATCTTTTATTCTTATTTTGTAATCATAGACAATAAAGAGTACCGCATTATCAATATTGAAATGTGAATAATTGAAGATGCGGTACTATAAACTATAGTTATGATAGTTGTCTTGTATGTTTTTTTTTTTTCATTCTTTGCCTCAAAAACATAGTTGGTGTTTATGTTATAAGATTGTGTGTACAGTGTTTCTCTGTATCAAAAAATTGAATTTTCTTTAGTGCTTGCGATAAATTCATGGTTTGTAATACTTGATTTAATATATGTTATTTAAATTTATATTTGTTATAAATGATGCTCTAATTATTATTAGATTATCTAGGATTTAAAGCAAATTTAATAGTATGTAGGTATGACCTGAAAAATGCGGATATCCGACTCGAAAAATACGGACATCCGACCCGGCGGATATCTCCATATACGGATACGAATATGGATTACAACTTTGCCTGACCCGCATATAGTGGGTCAGGTCAGAAAATACCTCATGCGGGTCGGATATCCGACCCGTGCACACCCCTAACGACAACTATCAAGATATCAATTTAGTAGTATAATTTTATTAGTGAGTTTGAATGGTGAATTAAGTTACCCAATATACAAATAAAGTTTGATTTAGAAAGAAATATTTCACGACTAGTTTAAATTACGGTAATAGTTGATAACTCTTCAACTTCATGTCTAAAACTTGATTTGTTAAGATCAAAATTTGAGTTGGCTCAATAAAAGCTCATATGAGCTATTTAATTAGTAATCACATTAATTTAAACTTCAATTTAAATTTTCTAAAGTAGAGCAAACTAAACTTGAGGGTTGGACTCATCTAATTATATAAATTCTTATTTTATTATCATCAGTGTCTTCCTGTAAATTTCACTCAAACGATTAAGTCTAAATTCAACCACTGAATTTCGATTTAATGGTCAAGGCATCACCTTTAATATCAAGTTGAAGTTCGAATTCCTAGTCTTGACTTTTAAAAGAGAGAAGGGAAAAAATGACGTAGATTTAAGGTTAGAAGGTACTCTAGCAAAAAGTCTAGGAATTTCAAGATGCAAAATCAAAGGTGGACTAATGCGCGTGGGATGTACTGCAAGTCCGTCTAGTAAATAGTGGTTTTGGTCAACCACTTTAAGGCTTCAAATTATCTAATGTGCAAATCAGCTTTCATCCCGAGAAAGTTAAATGCTGACTCTTCGTCAGCTTATGTTATGCCGTATTTATTGGAGACATTTTATGCGTGGCACCGGAGAAGGTAAAGTTAGGAAGTCGGTTAGTAGATGTTTAGTAATTTCCCTGTATACTCGAAAGTAAATCTCATGGACTATTGGACAACCTCTTTGTTTTTTTATGTAATAGTATTTTTCTCTTGTCTCTCGACCATTTTGGCTTTTAAAATGAATTTCTTCCCATCATAATAGTAAAATTTTTGTTCCCGATCTCTTGTTATTTTCTTATTTGTCAAAATTATGATGACATTCCTTCGATTTGTCAGGTTATAATGACATTCCGTCAATTTGAATCGGATGTTACATGTGCTTCCTTTGGATGTTAATTTTAATTAAGAGTGACATACAAAGAAAAAGACATTAATTGAAAGTTTATTTCCAGGTTCATTATAACTTACGAGCATGGAGCAGGAGCATTCCGTGAAGCGTGTCAGTCAGCCGTTAATCCGGCCGCGGGTGACCTCTTCGGGGGTTGGTAAGCTTTCCTTCTCTTAAAAGAAAAGATGGAATTAAAGACTTTGACACTTGGTTCTTCTAGCATGGTCTCTTAGACTAGTTTGACAGAGAATTTAAGAGAGATTGTTGTTATGAATCTGAATTGTAGTATTCTTCTTCTAGACATTGATCAGCAAGAATGAGAACACAGAACAGATATGTTTGAGTAAAAGGAGTTTGCTGTGATAACGAAAAGTTATAAAAAAAAATAATATATATTTTTTTCTAAAGAATTTATCATTTTTGTTGAGAATTATGATAACGAAAAAAAAAAATTATTGTATCGTTGTTTCTAGTTCAAATTTGCTTTCTTTGTAGAAACCAATATTAGACAATATAGGAGTGAGTATTGCGTGCACCACGCGCGTTACGTGGTGTGGCACGTGATGTATTAGAACCAATTACACATCACCAAATTATACAAGATATGACCCACCGTTACCACATAACGATAAATTATTGGTTCTAGTACACCACGTAACAATGCATTTAATGTATTGTATACTTTTCCGACAATATAGGAATCTGTCTTTCTCTGACTTCAAAAATAGAGGCATTGAAAACCTCAACTCATTTTCTTTACATGACATAACAGAGGATATGGTATTACCAACTTTGCCATTGTAGGGACAATAAAAAAAAAAGAAGAAATTTCTATAGTACGATATTTGACTTTCTATTTTTTAAATCACTCGAATGTTATTAGTGAAGATTTTCCTGTTACTATAGAGTTGTAGAACTCCTAACAAATGTATAATGAATTATTCGACTATGTTATCTTGCTTTTTATTGGGTATTATATAGTAGTGGCAATTAATACCTATTTACCATGTTATTTTTATGAGGTTTTTGTGCATAATGAAATCATTTTGTTCATGAAAAATAATAATTATTCCATGCTTGAACTGTAAGTGTAGGAGCATTTGCTGATAATGAATCGAATATAAAGTACACAAAGGAAAAAAAAATAAAGAATTGGCCATTTAAGGTTCTCTTATTCTAACCCATTTTCAAAGTGAAACATACGGAGCAGGGGTAAAACTGTTGAGACACCAATAATTTTACAACTTTGGAATGGTCCATGGTGCACATTTGTCATGGTGCCCTTTTACGCAGATTAATTTTTCATTCGAGGCCAAAAAATAAATCACATCAACATAATATGAGTGTCCTAACGGACTTTGTCGAGCGGGTAAAATGTCGAATACGAAGTTTGACAGAGTAAGGCTGCCGGTAGAAGTCATTATCTTATCCGATTTTCATGAATGAAAATGGAGGTGTTTGGATTAACTTTTTTTTTTTTAATCAAACCTACACTATTATTACAATAAAAGAACGAAAACTGATATTAATGGGATTCAAACTCTTACGCAAAGAGTCGTAGTGTTCTAATCATTTAGCCCTTTATTCGCTCTCGAATTAACTTATTCTTAATCAGCATTTTGTAACATTAATTACCATCATAAAATTGTCAAATCTCGATAAGCATATAACATAAATTTAGCTAAATTAATTTCAATATGCCATCCAAACACTTCACATTGATTAGGAAAGTTCTTTTTCCATCGTAATCCTACACAACAGAATATACTTCATCAAAACCTAACTTATCATGAATTCAATGCCACAAAGAAATGAACAAAAAATGATCACATCCAACGAAATAGAAATATTTCAGATTGTACGTTTCCCCTCGAATAATATTTAAAACGAATGGGGAAGATACATGTGGACCGTCCACAATGAATTTGCTAAAATATGAAAAAAGTAATAATAATTAACCACAAATATTATTGCTATCTACTATATAATATTCAATTTTTTTTTTGTGGTTTGGAGGCATGTGACGGCCCATTTTCACGTCATTAATCTTTTATGACGTTATTTTCTCACCCCCCCCAAAAAAAGGAAAAAAAAAAGTCGCATATCAGTGAGTGGTAAAAGAAAGGTCGTACCATGGTCACCACTAAACTTTTTAGCTATCAACCTCCAATAAATTAAAAAAAAAAAAGATGATAAAGTTCAATGGACGTTTCTTATTTAAAAATTTCTGCGGACAATTGACAGTTAGATAGTATTGGTTCGTGAGTGAAGCTATTTGGTACAATATATAAATGTAATTATTATGTTTGTGTATTAAATTTGTGGAAGTGGAGTAGGTATTGATGACAACATGGTGTTATATATTATGGTAATTATTGTCGTATCACAATTGTGCTTATTAATTTACATTCAAATGTAAGATTTTCTTAAGGTTTTACGCTGATCATTTTGTTTTGTTCCCAATATAAAATTTTCCCTCGTGTGACATCGACTATGCAAATTGACAGAGAAAGGAAACATTCCCTTTTCTGTTGATTTTGAGACTTCAGATGAAACAAATGGGCTGACAAATGCTATATCAACTGTGCAGTTTCTCACACAAATTGAACGACGAAACAAATCAATTTTCATAAGAAATTATCATTCAAGAGATAATGCAGCAATTTGTTTAGGATAAGTCGAAAATTGGAACAAACAGTACTGTAGTAATTTGTAACGTCTGCCTCTCTAATTACGTAAATTATTAAAATTGAGAATGCAAAAGAAATAGGGATAAATAACATGACTTGAAGACACACACAAGATATCAATTGGAAAGAGTGGACCATTAAGATTAGTGTATTTCAAAGTACAGAACACTTGGAAAACTTTGACTTCTTGCATTGGGCTTCATTGTTGGTAAGTGAAGTCATTATTGAAGAATTAAATGGCCTCAACTTTTTTCATTATCATCGATCTGCCATTGATGTGGAATATCAAGAAAAAATCAATGCTGATCGACCGCCATTAATGGAACTTATGAAAGTTAATCAATACAACATTAAGAGTTTGCCATTGCCCCTACAGTTGGGATGTAGATGTTAATCTAATCAGCATAGCTGTCCACTAATCCAGTCTCCTAGAATGGGCCTATGATCTTACTAACACAAAATTGTCACCTTGAATTATACTTAGGGACGTTTAGTTTAGGGGAAACTTTAATTGAAATGAAATTGATTAATTGGAATTTCTATGCTTCCTCCAAAAGTACTACTCTATCAAGTTTATTAATCCTTTTGGGGAGAATGATATCCATTCCATTACTGAACCAAATATGTTGGAGGGAATCATCAAAACCTATACTTATAGTGGGTTTAATGATATCCATAGTAATAGTGATTAAGGAATTTAAACCAAACGGCTCATTAGTAATACTAATACAAACTGAATTTGAACATTATTTTTTACATGAATTTTGAAACAATTTTATTGACTTGAGTATACTAGTATATTGGAGAAGAAAAAAAAATTGAAGGTCTGATTGGTGCAATCACTGTATTAGTTATAATATCTAGTGTATATGTACATAAATTTGTTGTACTTTTTTTTATAAACGAATTTCAAATTTGTTGTAATGAACCAAATCCATGATCTCATTTGTAACTTTTATAATTTAAAAAAATATTATATAAATATAATGATACATGTTAATATTAAAAAAATCACATCGCTTTATTCTATCCCACGGCATCCATAGAAGAGCCAGGAACTTGGTCATGTGAGACTTTTCCATGGACGTCTCTTAATCAGTCCATACGAGACAGAGATAGCCTTCTAGAAAAAATCAACTGCCCCAAACGCAAGTTAAAGCCGTCCTGGCAATGAAAACCTCTACGTATCTACCTAGTACTGTTCAATCAAAGCTTTTAATTCAAGGAGTAAGACGCACGCCACATTCCATCAAGTAATTGTCAGATATCGTATTGACTAGTATTAGTACGATTATTTGTAGAACTTAAATTTAACAGTTGTAATAATAAATCTCAAAATTATAGAATTGAGAACAAAATTATATAGAAGAAAAAAAATAAAACAAATTCATTAACGATATCATTAATATTTTAAACAATAAAAGAATAATTTCTGTGCACTACCAATATTATTAACTAAGCCCTTGGATCATGCAATTACCATGCATTTAAAAGTAAAAAAATCAAGATTTTGACTCATAGCAATGCACACACACATCCAAGATTGATGGTCTTATTAATTTACTGATTTAGAAATTAGAATCGCTTTATGTTGTGAAAGTGTATTAGCTTGACCGCTAAAGTTGCATCCATTTTACGTTAGAAGTCAACCACAAAAGTCAAGGGTAAGGAGGAGTAAATAATTCTACAGCCTAGGGGGTTAAGCCTACATTTGGATTATAGTTTTCTCAAAATGAGGGGAACATACCAACATTTGGGTTCTTTCAGATGCTTACGATATAAGCAAAATTAGAACTTTAACATTTCATCTCCGAATGCTGAATTAAATCAAGAATATAGATAGATAGATAGGAGAAAAAACTACTGAAGATGAGAATGACCAGAATAAAAGTGTGATTTAGCTATTGTCCCTAGCCTAAAAATTAATGATTGATGAAACACTAAACTTAATTCTAATATTAGAAAATAGCATTGTCAAAGACTGTAACTAGATTTTTAGTTACAGACACATCTTGACCGTATAAGAGTCATTGTCAATTACAAACTCTTATCTTTATCTAACCTGTAACCTGTTTTACTGGTTTATTATTACCTAAGTATCATTCAGTTATTTTTTTTATTGCATCTTAGGGAAAAAAATTTTGCTGACATTTTCATTACTAGATTTTATATTTACTTTTGAATTAGGGTTTAGGAGTTAGGATTTAGGGTTCAGGATTCAAGGTGTAGGGTTTATGATTTTAGAATTTAGGATTTTAATTAGATTAAGAAAATAATAGTAACTATGGTTTTTATTTGTTAAAGAAAATTATAATTAACTTTTCATATCTTAAGAACTATTTTAGATTTTTATTTTTTAGTAAGTTAGGATAATATGAGACTATTTAAAAATTAAGTTAGATTAATATTAATTTAAAAGAATATTTTTTAGTAAGTTTGGGATAATATAGAACTCTTTTGATAAGTTAAGTTAATATTAACCAATGATAACAGGTTACGTTAAATGTCTGTAACATTAAGTATCACAGCGTCTTTGACGATACTATTGTTCTGCTAATATTTTAACTCGACTTGCTTATTGCTTAACGTTGATTGTTATACTTGTAACACCTCATATTTGAGCGAGTCTAATAACTTCTGAGTGTAAATTACAGGTTCAAAATGTTTAAGTAAGTTACTAATAACCCATGAATCAGTATATTATACACTAATTATCAATCAATTCTCCCACTAACGTGGGATGGAGACAGACATGGCAGCATCACCATTGGTGATTTTATTTTCCAATTAGGAATGATTGATATTAAAGCATTTAGTTAAAGGATTTCTATAATGAAAGGATTCAGAGAAACTGGTTCACGTGATAGCCCGTCCAATAAACAGTTTCGTAAAGGAGAACGAATGCGGGATGGCGTATATATGTACTTATGTTTTAACTGTTGTGTGAAATCCCTGCGGCCACAAGATTTTTTACTCTACATTTAATATATTAGTGTATGGATAATCATCATCCAAGGCTTTGAGTTTGAGTTCTTGAAGTTGTGCGACCGTGTGAGTGCGACTAAGTACTAACAAGTAACGACAACTATCAAGATATTTAATTTAGTGGTATAATTTTATCTGTGAGTTTGAATGGTGAATTAAGTTACCCAATACACGAATGAAGTTCGATTTAGGAAGAAATATATCACGACTAGTTTAAATTAAGTTAATAGTTGATAGCTCTTTAATTTCATGTCTGAAACTCGATTTGTTAAGATCAAAATTTGAGTTGGCTCAATAAAAGCTCATATAACCTATTTAATTACTACTAATCACATTAATTTAAACATAATTTTGGATTTTCTAAAGTAGAGCAAACTAAACTTGAGGGGTGGACTCATTTAATTATATAAATTTTTATTTTATTATCATCGGTATCTTCTCATAAATTTCACTCAAACGATTAAGTCTAAATCCAACCACTGAATTTTGATGACCAAGGCAGCACCTTTAATGTCAAGGTTGGGTTTGAATTCTAATCTTGACATTTAAAAGGGAGAGGGGAAAAAAATAACGTAGATTTAAGGTTATAAGTTGCCCTCTAATACAGCAAAAAGTATAGGTCATAGTATATTCCTCTTGTCTCTCGACCATTTTTGCTTTTAAAATGAATTTCTTCCCATCATAATAGTAAAATTTTGGTTCCTGATCTCTTGTTGTTTTCTTATTTGTCAAATTTATGATGACATTCCTTCAAGTTATCAAGTTATAATGACATTCCATCAAGTTAAATAGGATGTTACATGTGCTTCCTTTGGCTGTTAATTTTAATTAAGAGTGACATACAAAGAAAAAGACATTAATTGAAATTTTCTATTACCAGGTTCATTACAACTTACAAGCATGGAGCAAGAGCATTTCCTAGAAGAGTGTCAATCAGCCGTTAATCCGGCCCCGGGTGACCTCGCTGGTAAGCTATCCTTTCGTAAAAGAAAAGATGGAATTAAAGACGTTGACACTCGGTTCTTCTAGCATGGTCTCCACGACTAGTTTGACGGAGAATTTAAGAAAGTTTGTTGTTATAAATCTGCATTGTAATATTCTTCTTCTAGATACGGATTAGCAAGAATGAGAACACAGAAAAGATATGTTTGAGTAGAAGAAGTTTGTTGTGATGACGAAAAGTTATAAATATTTATAAATATATATATATTATCTTTTTTCAAAGAATTTATTATTTTTGTTGAGAATTATGATAACAGAAAACGTTATTGTATCATTGTTTTCAGTTCAAATTTGCTTTCTTTTTAGAAACAAAAATTGGACAATATAGGAATTTGTCTTTCTCTGACTTCAAAAATAGAGGGATTGATAACCTCAACTTATTTTCTTTAGATGATATAACAGAGGATATAGTATTACCAACTTCGCCATTAAAGAAAATGAAAATAAGAAAATTCTATAGTACGATATTTGACTTTTTATTGTTTAGTCACTCGAATGTTATTAGTGAAGATTTTCCCATCACTATAGAGTTGTAAAACTCCTAACAAATGTATAATCAATTATTCGACAATGTTATCTTGCTTTTAATTGAATATTATATAGTAGTGGCATTTACTACCTATTTACCATGATATCTTTATGAGGTTTTTGTACACAATGAAATCATTTTGTTCATGAAAAATAATAATTATTCCATACTTGAACTTTTAGTTTAGGAGTGTTTGCTCATAATGAATAGAATACAAACTACACAAAGGAAAAAAAAAATTAAGTATTAGCCGTTCAAAGTTCTATTATTCTAACCCATTTTCAAAGTGAAACATACGGACTACGGGCAAAACTGTTGAGACACCAATAATTTTGCAACTTTAGAATGGTCCATGGTGCACATTAGTCATGATGCCCTTTACGCAGATTAACTTTTCAATCTAAGGACAAACAATAAATCACATCAACAGAGCAAATTCCCCCAGACATTACTGAACTTTTGGTTTAATTGGGTTTTGGTCACTCAACTTTTAAATATCTGATTTTAGCCACTCAACTCTTAAAAGTATAGATAATTGGTCATTCCATTAGATTCAATCGTTAACTTTGCTAGATTTAAGCACGCACATGATTTACGAGACATTATTAAGGGGCAATTTAGTCAGCACAGTGTGTTAACCTTAGTTAATTCTCTTGCATGATTGTTTATAATTTCTTAATCTTGCTCTGTATTGTTTCAGCGCAACATATTGTCTTATATTATTCTCTTCTGTAAATTTTTATGCTTCCATGCAATAAAGTGATGTTCCCTCAAACTGTATATATCTCACTCATGCAAATATGTATATTCTTTTTTATAATTCTTTTGAGATTTTTCCCATTTTTGCTACAAAGTGAAAACATGAAAATTGTGATATTTGCATGTGTATATTGGGCTATTGATATTTCATTTTTCATCAACTTATAACCCACATTTTCAAAGCAAAAGAACAAAAATTAATAACCAATGCCAACCGATCGATCCACCGGTTATTCCCCTATGTAATTATCAATTTCTCGACAAAATGTATAATCATCAGTTTCTCGACATAGTGATTATATACACCGTGCATTGTACTGGTCATAGTGTTGGTCATACACTATTTTAGTTATGATTTCACTAACAAAATAATATTTTTCATTAAACAATACAAATGGCAGGGCATTAATTTACTACTATCGCACAACGAGCGGTAGTAATTGCCTAGTCATAAGAAATTATCATTCAAGAGATAATGCAGTAATTTGTTTAGGACAAGTCAAAATTTGGAATAAACAGTAATGTAGTAATTTGTAACATCTTTCTAATTACGTAAATTATTAAAATTGAGAATGTAAAAGAAATAGGTATGTGATATTACTAACACAAATTTGTCACCTTTAATTATACTTAGAGCCATTTGGTTTAGGGGAATTATGGAAAAGAAAGGACATTAATAGTAATAACACCTATTGTTGATGTTTGAAAAATAATTATCACTATATTTTAATTGAAATGAAATTGATTAACTGGAATTTCTATGCTTCCCCCCCAAAGTATTACTCTATCAAGTTTATTAACTCTTTTGAAAAAAATGATATCTATTCCATTACTAAATCAAATATGTTAAGGGAAATCATTCAAAACACATACTTATAATGGAGTTAATGACATCCATAGTGATAGTGATTGAGAAATTTGAACTAAACGGGTCATTAGTATTACTAATACAAACTAAATTTGAACATTATTTTTTACATGAAATTTGAAACAATTTTGTTGACTTGAGTATACTAGTAAATTGGAGGGAAAAAAAATTTGAAGGTTTGATTGGTGCAATCATTGTAAGGGGTATTTGTACATAAATTTGTTGTACCTTTTTTGATAAACGAATATTAAATTTGTTGCATGAGCCAAATCCATGATCTCATAGATAGATTTTGTAATTTAAAAAGATGTTACGTAAGTATAATAATACATGTTAATGTTAAAAAGTTAGGTAAAAATTAACGTGTTGCTTTATTCTATAGCATGAAGTCTAGGTGAGTCATGAACTTGGTCATGTGAGAATTTTCCATGAACGTCTCTTAATCAATCCATATGAGACGGAGATAGTCTTCTAGAAAAAATCAACTACTCCGAACGCAAGCTAGAGCCGTCTTGGCAATGAAAATCTCTATTTATCTACCTAGTACTATTCAACCAAAGCTTTTAATTCACGGAGTATGGCCCACGCCTATATCCCATCAAGTAATGGTCAGAGATCGTATTTACTAGTATTCTTAATACGATTATTTGTAGAACTTAAATTTAACAGTTCTAATAATAAATCTCAAAATTACAGAATTGAAAACAAAATTATAAAGATGAAAAATAAATAAATTCATTAACGATATCATTAATATTTTAAACAATAAAAGAATAATCACTGTGCACTACCAATATTATTAACTAAGCCCTTGAATCATGCAATTACCATGCATTTTAAAAAAATATATCAAGATTTTGACTCATAGTAATATATATATATATATATATATATATATATATAATGGTCTTATTAATTTAGACATACACACACATCCAAGATTGATGGTCTTATTAATTTACTGTTTTAGAAATTATAATCGCTTTATGTTGTGAAAATGTATTTGCTTGACCGCTAACGTTGCATCCATTTTACGTTAGAAGTCAACCACAAAAGTCAAGGTAAGGAGAATAAATAATACTACAGCCTAGGGGATTAAGTCTACATTTGGATTGTAGTTTTCTCAAAATGAGGGAAATATACCAACATTTGGATTGTTTCAGATGCTTATGATATAAGCAAAATTAGAACTTTCTCATCTCCAAATTCTGAATTAAATCAAGAATATAGATAGACAAGTAGGAGAAAAAAATACTGAAGATAAGAATGACCAGAATAAAAGTGTGATTTAGCTCTTCTCTTAGCTAAAAACTAATGATTTATGAAACACTAAACTTAATTCTAATATTTTAACTCAACTTGCTTATTGCTTAATGTTGATTGTTATACGTGTAATGTCCCAGGCCTAAGCGAAGTCTAATAATTTTTTAGCGTAAATCACAAGTTCAAAGTGCTTTGAAAAAATTATTTGTAACCCATGAATCAGTATATCATATGCCAATTATCAATCAATTCTCCCACTGATGTGGGATGGAGATAGACATGGCAACATTACCATTGGTGATTTTATTTTCCAATTAGGAATAATTGATATTAGAGCATATAGTTAAAGGATTTCTATGTTGAAAGGATTCAGAGGAACTGGTTCACGTGAACATCTGCGATGATTACCAAGTCACTTGGTAATCAATTACACCTCTATTATATATTAAAAAAATCATATTGTATCATAAAGTATACAGGTATAGTTTTGATCATGCCGAAGTTAAACATATATGATCAATTAAGCGTCAGTTAATGAATGCTCTCTTGTTACGTAACACGATGTAGAAATTTTTGTGTTGTTGTTCTTTACACGTATGCTAGTGAATGCATTGATTCATGGCCGCTTTATTAAACGAAAAAGTTTGTGAACATTTTTTAATCAGGCAAGGCGAGCTCTCAAGGCATTGAGATCACTAGTGAAGATACAAGCCCTGTTCAGAGGCTACATGGTGCAGAGAAGGGTTGCGGTTACACTCCATAAGATGCGAGCCCTGATAAGAGCTCAAGCCTATGTCCATGCCCATAAAGCTCGTGGTAGCTCCTATTCAATTGAAACTGACAAAACCAAGCAGTTATCACAATTCTAGAATTACAGCAGGCGACGGGTATCAGTATTCCAGGAATGACTTAACTGGCAAATTAATGTCCTCTGGATGTCAATTTCGACAACTTCCTCCACGCCTATCATTACAAGATTCTCAGAATTGTCGACGCTCTGGACGGGGACTAGATGGGGAGGAAAGTTGTCCAAGTTACATGGCTGAAACTGAATCATTCAGGGCTAAGCTTAAATATAGTAGTTTAAAGAATGCAATTGCAGGGAGCATTGTGACAGAGCATGCTCATATGACATAGAACTAGAACGATTATTCATTTTTTTTTTCTTTTTCTTTCCTGCTTTTTATAGTCATAAAGAGGATTGATAAGTTACAGTTATAGAATCAACTAGTATCTTTGCTTTACAGTTATATTAATACAATACTTTTCCTTTTATATTAGAATCGCTTTGGTGAAAAATAATGGCATGCATTATGACTATTTATAGCTGTTGAACCAACAAAAATTGGGTAAAATGAAGTGAAAAAAAAAAGGCTTGGCTAAGCTTCCCAATGAGTAAACTTCTTTAGACTATGATAGTTTTCTGCAATTGCTCTCAAATAATTGGAGAAGTAGGAGAGCAAATGCAGAAGATTGTCATGGTCCAAAGAAGTTTACTCATTGGGAAAGCTTAGCCAAGCCTTTTTTTTTTCACTTCTTTTTACCCAATTTTCGTTGGTGCAATAGCTATAAATAATCATAATGCATGCCATTATTTTTCACCAAAGCGATTCTAATATAAAAAGAAAAATATTGTATTAATATAACTGTGAATAAAAGATACTAGCTGATTCCATAACTATTACTTATCAATCCTTTTAACGACTATACAAAGCAGGAAAATAAAAAAAAAAAGAATAATCATTCTAGTTCTATGTCATATGAGCATGGTCTACCAAGAATTAGCCACAATGCTCCCTATAATTGCATTCTTTAAACTACTATATTTAAGCTTAGCCCTGAATGATTCAGTTTCAGCCATGTAACTTGGACAATGTTCCTTCCTATCTAGTTCCCGTCTGGAGCGTCGACAATTTCGAGAATCTTGTAATGATAGACGTAGAGGAAGTTGTCGAAATTGGCATCCAGAGGACTTTAATTTGCCAGTTAAGTCATCGTTAGAATATGATACCCGCCGCCTGCTATAACTACTGGATTTTGATAACTGCTTGGTTTTGTCAGTTTCAATCGAATGGGAGCTCCTACGAGATGTATGTGCATGGACATAGGCTTGAGCTCTTATCAAGGCTCGCATCTTATGGAGTGTAACCGCAACCCTTCTCCGCACCATGTAGCCTCTGAATAGGGCTTGTACCTTCACGAGTGATCTCAAAGCCTTGAGAGCTCGCCTTGCCTGAATAAAAAATGTTCACAATTTTTTACATAAAAGCGGCCATGAAAATGTGTTATTTGATGAAAGTTGTTATAACAGAAAGTTGTTTGATTAAAAAATGTTTATATGCATATAAAGGGTAATACAAGTGTACCAACAAAAGAAATAAATACGCATAAGAAAGGAAGGAAGATAAATTGTTTGCCTGCGCGGCTTATACAATGGACTCTTGTGATGCATGCCTCAAATTTATGACTGGGGTGCCAAACGTGAGCTACCACGGTTTCTTTTTTGGTGAATAGTTGCCAATTTTGTTGTATGCATGCATTAAAATATAATCATCTAAAATAAGGGCTGATAATATGGAACTAAACCAAGTATTGGATGCACCAGGGTGCTGTCTCATAGTACTAATACTAATCACATATTACCAAATAATGCAATGTGTGACCTACCATTATCGTGTGGTGCATTTAATATTTTTTTCAAGATAATGGTTGCCAGGCAATAAAATTTATTAAAAACAGCGATACTATTACGAATAATACCAAAAAAAACTAATTAATACAGGAAATAAACAACAAGAAGAGAGAAAGGTGGTCTTATTAATTAAATGCTAAACAGCTAGTGCTCTTACTGGTTGCATTTACTAATTCCTAGCAGCTTTAATCTCCACAATACAGCCAGTTAATGTAGAGCTGACAAGGCTTCATTAAAAAAGAAAACTTGGGGCTAATAAAATATTCTAACTGAACAAAAAAGCCACACGAAAACAAGATACTCTACTCTAAACAATATATAGCTTTCAAAGTTAGTTAATAGCAAAGAGTAATTACCAAGTGACCACGGTAAACGCTCTGAATTTTAATGGCAGCCCAATTCTCAACCGGTGTAACTCTGGATTGATCGGTGCTCTTTCTAAGCACTGCAGTGGCAGCTACTGCAGAGACGATGGCAGCCTCAGCGGCTGCGACGGAGGCAGCTGCAACTGCAATTGCATGCTTGCTTTGCTCAGTAGCAGCAACAGCAGTAGTAGCAATATGAGAAATGTCTCTTCTTCCACCACCGGAACTGGAGATGGATTTCTCCTTCTCCATCTTTTCCTTCTTTACTTTCTGGGCGGGTGCAGGGTGCTTATTCTTCTTATACCCAAAACATGTCTTCAACCACTTTGTTACTTTCTCCATTTCTTTAATTTTCTCCAAAACGTAAGAATTGAAATGAGACCGTACGTGTCAAAACTCCTAGGAGTGTCTGAATTTGTGAAAAAGCAAAGAACAATGGATAGCAAAGAAAACAGTGATGGATGGGAATATTTATATTGTGGGATGCTGCTAGGTGTTGTTTTCAAGCCCTTAAAAGAGTGAAATTTAGGAGATTATTTTGCCTGGAGATTCCGATTTCCAAATAATCAATAGCTCCATCTCGGCCTATATTTAGGACGGATAATTTCCACGTTGTTATGGAAATTAAGAGGAGAATAAGGTATGAAGAAAACACTTCATTTAGATAATAAGAGGACTAAAGATTGCCGTCTCAGCTTACCATTTAAAACTTGGGAGATAAAAAGGCAAACCAATCTTCACAGATTAGCTAAATTTTCTGAGATTCTTTTATTATGCATGGCAAGATGATGGATGGATGGATGGATGGATTTGGACTCTGTTCCGACCAGTGTTCGCGGGCTGTTTCCTAAATAGCATTGTACCATCTCAAAATTATGTCTAGATAAATGGGATCAAAAGGGAAAAGAAAAAAAAGGGAAAGGATATAAACTAGTAAAAGAAGAATGTCAATTGATTGAAGCTTAATTTCATGAATCAGTCTCCAATTTCCCGTTGTTTTTGGAGAATTTCTGGTTGACAAAACCATGCCCAAGGAAGTAGAAAAGAAACAAAGAAAGAGAGGAATTTTGGAAATTGAAAATGTTAACTGTTTCCTTAATAGCATTGTAGCATCTCAAACTTATGTCTGGATAAAGGGATCAAAACAAAAAAAAAAAAAAAGAAGGAAACGATATAAACTAGTAAAAGAAGAATGTCAATTGATTGAAGCTTAATTTCATGAATCAGTCTCCAATTTTCCATTGTTTTTGGAGAATTTTCTGGTTGACAAAACCTTGCCCAAGGAAGCAGAAAAGAAAGAAAGAAAGAGAGCAAATTTTGAAATTGAAAATGTCAACTGTTTCCTTAATAGCATTTTAGCATCTCAAAATTATGTCTAGATAAATGGGATCAAAAGAAAAAAAAAAGGAAAGGATATTAACTAGTAAAAGAAGAATGTCAATTGATTGAAGCTTAATTTCATGAATCAGTCTCCAATTTCCCTTTGTTTTTGGAGAATTTTCTGGTTGACAGAACCTTGCTTTTTCTTCGTGTAATTATTACCACCAAAATCTATGAATCAAGAAATCTATTACTTTGCTGAGGTTGCTTCCTAATTGTGGGGATGAACACGTAAGTTTTGAATGTGAATTAGGAATACCAATATGCCTTAAATGTACATATTCACGTTTGCTTTTGACCTTGTCTTTTACTACTATTTTCTTTTCTTTTTCTTTTTGGGTGTATGATAAAATTTTTACATGCATTCAATCTACACATTTTTAGATTAAGGATATGGAAACTTTTTGATTGAAGCATTGTAGCATCTGAAAATTATGTCTAGATAAATGGGATCAAAGAAAAAAAAAAGGAAAGGATATAAACAAGTAAAAGAAGAATGTCAATTGATTGAAGCTTAATTTCATGAATCAGTCTCCAATTTCCTGTTGTTTTTGGAGAATTTTCTGGTTGGCAAAACCTTGCCCAAGGAAGCAAAAAAGAAAGAAATAAAGAAAGAGAGGAAAATTTGAAATTGAAAATGTCAACTGTTTCCTTAGTAGCATTGTAGCATCTCAAAATTATGTCTAGATAAATGGGATCAAAAAAAAAAAAGAAAAAGGAAAGGATATAAACTAGTAAAAGAAGAATGTCAATTGATTGAAACTTAATTTCATGAATCAGTCTCCAATTTCTGTTGTTTTTGGAGAATTTTCTGGTTGACAAAACCTTGCCCAAGGAAGCAGAAAAGAAAGAAAGAAAGAGAGGAAATTTTGAAATTGAAAAATTCTAGATCAAACTTTCAAATTGTTCAAGATTACTTAATATGATGCCCTGGCCAGTTTTTAAAAGCATTTTGTTTACCCCGATGTTTAAGCATCAAAAGGACTGAGACAGTGATTAGTGATGTTTTTTACAAGCCCAACACAAAATCATATTTTCCGATTAAGCCCAATGGCAGATTTTGCTAACTATTTCATTGCTTTGCAATCCATTTCTTGATTTGTTCGTGTCATCCTTGCAGAGGAGAGGCCATGCTAATCTTCTTCACTATATCCTCCCAATTTATTTTCAATAAAGTCATGAACAAAACCATACTTCATTCAAGTAAAGAGATCAAAGTCTTGTGGTATCCTTCCAAACTGAAGAAAACAAGAGGGAAAATAATAATAATAATAATAAAAAACTAAATGACTAAAGTAAAGGTTTGTTGTACAACTTTAAATTATCGATCACTATTTCTTCGAACTTTATATTATTGGACAACGGAAACGATGTGGCAATAGCCAACCAACATACAAAAGAAAACAATATGCTATGTTTGTATACTCACAAAAACGAAAAGATCAAACTCTCATTATTTGCTATCCATAGTCAAATGGAACCTTTTAACTTTTGAAATATATTAAAACAAAATCCTCTTGAGTCTTAGGCTTATTTTCTCCAAAGGCGGACGTGAATCTCAATCCCAGTGAATTAGCGGCATAACGGGAAACTTCATAGTCCCGTTGCTGCAATGAAAGCCATTGCGTTCGCCGCAAGCAAAATAGTAAGGCTGCCACCCCCTCAGTACGAACTCAAATCCTTCTCCAGCTCCTTGGTTCACATCTGCTATTTTTCTTGCCCACCGGAGGTCGCATTTCAAGAAGCTCCAGTAGTTTGGCAATAGATAGACGCTGTGAGGAAATGGTGCTTTGCTTGGTGGATCATACTTGAACACTGCACCGGCAACAAATTAATCAACCACTGAAGATCACATATGCATGTTTTAGAACAAACATCAAATGCACTCCCTAATTCTTTTGTTTTCACGTTGATTTTGGTCAGTTAGCTTATTCGATCAATTCCTTTTCAGAATTGGAATTGCATAACGCAACTTAGTTGGGAGATGTCCTTCGTAACTAAGGTAAATTTTGTAGACCATGAATAAGGAAATTAAATATTCTGCTTATGCCGGTAATTAAGTTACACAATTTTTTCATGCATGATTTACACCTAGGATATCAAAATAAAGTGGTAGAGTAACCTTTACTTTTTACAGCTATGACAAAATTATGAAGCGATGAACTAAATTAAAGAGCGTCATCTGCAAATGAAGCGGAAAGAAGAAGACTGATCAAAGAATGAAACAGTACCTAATGTGTCACCAAGGTAAAAGGGACCGTTCTTGAGAGCCCAGTCAGTGTAATTAAAGCCGAAATGCCAGTTTTCAGAACCACCAACAACCACCCTCTTTGATTGGCTTGTGTTTCGGTGCCCATACCAACCGTAGTTCCAGTTGGTTTCCTTGTTAGCCATGGTACCAATGGCTAAAATGAACATAAACATAATCACAGTGAGTGCTTTTCCAGAAAATGCTAGAGAAGCCATTGTTTTTCTGGTATGGAAAAATGGCAGATGCTGATTAGGTATCAGGATTTGGCAATGGCGATGAGATTACTAGACGTTCTGATGAGCCTTTTTATAGGCAGAACATACTTGCTACTAGTTAATTGGAACAAGTCAGGACCTTTTTGAAGTTGGGTTGGTCAGCTTGACAAATTATGATTACGGCTCTTGTGCATGTATTTTTACAATGTTTATTATCTTTTCTTTTCCCTCCTGTTTTTCTTAGTCCTCCACTAGCTTGAGAGATAAATACTCATTTTCCGCCATCCACATGAGAAATATGTTTTCACCCACAGTTTCACACATTATTGATATCACCGCGCATATTGCTTTTTCTTCGTGTAATTATTACCACCAAAATCTATGAATCAAGAAATCTATTTCTTTGCTGAGGTTGTAGATGAACACGTAAGTTTTGAATGCGAATTAGGAATACCAATATGCCTTAAATACACACATTCGCGTTTGCTTTTCACCTTGTCTTTTACTACTACTTTCGTTTCTTTTTTATTTTTTTATATTTTTGGGTGTATGGTAAAATTTTTACATGCATCCAATCTACACATTTTAGATTAAGGAAATGGAAATTTATTGCATAACTAAGACTTTTTCATAAAACATCAGAACAAAATAAATACAAACAATGATTTGTCTAAGTAAATGAATTCTTGTGGTGGTGCAAATTAAGGCGAAATTGCATCTCCTTTGAAAAAGGGTGCATCCAGAAGAGCTGGCTAGCCAATTGGCTAGTGGTCGTTAAAATTGGCTTAAGAGCGTAATTGGATGGCTAGAAAAGTTCTTGTTTTCTTTGACAATCTAATCCTTACGACTTGTGCAACTGTTGCAGTTGACAAAAATGGAAATTACGAGTATTGAATGGCCCATATCGAGGCGGACGGAAGTTGGCCCTTGCTGTAAAGAGTCACCAATGTATTCTTCTTCATGAGCTTAATCAGCAATACTAGGTCAAATAAAGCTGTTAATTCATCATTGCCAAAACCAGTTGCTCAATATTGCGTTTGTAACTTACAAATTTTGACGAGGGATGGTGGTTAAGAAAGCAATATGTACAGAAAATTAATAGTGGTAGGAGAGTGATGCACTGATTACCGTATAATGACGCCTTATTGATTTGCAATTTTGAGAAATGAAAGAAAGATGTTTTCTTTCCTCCTCTTCATTCCACTTATTTTATATTAAGTATGATTGTTTTAAGTACCAAATTTTAAGGATGAAAGTGGATTTGCCCTTGATTCTCACTACTAATGTAATAATTGCCTCAAATTTGTTCAATTAGAGGCAAACATTTAAATGTATTTTCTCTTGAAAATGCGAGTAAATAGCATTTCTTTTTTAGTAAATAAGCAAAGAAAAAAATATAACTTACTCCTAGAATAGTTACTTTCAATTCCAACATGATTTTTTTGCAAAAAAAAAAAAAAAAAAAAGATGAAGTGAAAGAGATACTTCCTAAGAAAATAGCCACTCTATTTGTTTGGCATTGTTTTCCTTAAAAACACATTTTTAAAAAACTCTAGACACAATTTTCAATCACCTTTCCATCTTACATATCCAAAAACACTTTAAAACTATTACAATAATGTTTGAAACACACTCAAAAAAAAACAATCATCCAAATGAAGGGGAGCATTTCCATTAAAACAAGAAATCATCAACAGAAGGAGTTGGAAGTAAAAATTGAGCTGGAACTGCCACTAATTTATTTACTCATATATAAATTGCTTAACAGTAGTTAACAGAATTCTCGTGTTAATATTAAATAGTTTAATTTTCAACATTTTGCATTTACGTTGTAATACTTTTTTTGGGTTTATTCTCCGGTAGATCTCATAATTGTTCGGCTGATGCCCCTCCGTTTAAGTTTAATGGGGAAAAGAACAATTGTTAGTTGCATTTGTTTTCCACGTCACCATAATCCATTCTGAAACTATCATAAAAGGCCCAACATCCAACGGACCAAAAACAAAGCCTTCAGATCTTTAACCAACGAAAAGCCCAATACCTTATCTAGATTGGATCTCAACTTCAAGAAGAGGAGGGGGGGGAATTTGGAACTTTCAAAATCATCGGCCTTTTTCTCATCCCGCACTCCGCTCCAGTAGCCAGCCACTCCGCTCAACTTTAGAGATCTCCGACGCCGACGCCGGCGAGATTCAGGAGAGAGAGAGAGAGAGAGAGCGAGATGGGACCACCGAAGGCAAGTCCGAACAATATCCCAGGAAGCATTCGATGAAATGGTGAAGGAGAATATAGAGGACCTCGGAATGGACCCCACCGAAGCCCTTGAAGACGCCATCCAAACGCTTTCTCTCCAAGGAGTTGATCTCTCCGGTAGTAATTCCACATCCACTATTTTCACATTCGCATTTATGCCTTCCATTTGTGTATCTAATTCCACCTCCCTCCTCCTCCGCAGGCATAGTCCAGTGCATCCCCGGAGAGAGCTCCGTTTGTGACAACCCGGTGATTCAAGCTCTAAGCAAATTGAAACAACTCAGCTCCGATTCGTCGGATAATGAAACGGAAATTGTGGAATCATTGGGAAAGTTGAATGAGTTGTGCAGCTCGAAAGGGTCAGAGAATGCTGCCATTGCCACCAGGAATGGAGGGTTAGAGTTGTTAATTTCGATCTTGCCGAAGCTCCAGAAGAGTGGGTCCCATCAGGGCCTCGACTCTGCTTTGAACACATTGGGTTCATTAATTTCTGGTAGAAACTCCAATTTTCTTTTCGTGGTAATTTTCTTTTTATATTTGATTAATTATTAAGTTTCGAAGAAATTCATGATATGTATTGGCATACTTTGCAAATTTGGAAATCTTATTTATTTAAATTCTTGAGCAGTTTCGTATGGATTAGATTCTTTTCAGTCTCAATAGAATTGCATTTACTGGAGGATTGGGCATAGCCGAGTGGTTAAGGATCTTTGTTTGTTGTCTCAGAATGAAAGCCAATATCCATTCCATCTTCATACTTCCCATTCTTTTGAAAGTTGAAAAAAGAAAAAGCAAGATTTGCATTTACTATAGTGAGTTTTTAGATTTTATCTAGCGTTTAAATCTTACAAGATTTCATATGCTTTGTCTACGTGATTATCTAAGTTGAGTGGTATTGTCTTGTAATCTTGTTTATACATAGATCTTCAGAGCACTGAAATATTTAAGGAGAGTGGTGGTGCAAGGATCGTGATGGGCATCCTAAATGATGAAAACCAAGATGTTAGTATCTTAAATAGTGGTTTTTCTGTTGTTGCTGCTGCTGCATCTGGAAATGAGGTTGCGAAGGAGTCATTTATGGACTTGAAAATAGATCAACTTATTATCAAAATTCTGAAAGAACACGATGGGAGGAATTTTCCTGGCCTTTATGATGCCATACGGGTCTTATTAACCGCAGATGACAATCGTGTTCTGGCCTCCCAAGTAAGACACATAACTAGTTGTGCTATTTGTTACTTGTATTAAAAAGATTTTGCTACAATGACTGATGTGTAACTTGTGTAATTGTAGTCTGTCAAAGTGTCATCAACTGTAAGCTTGAAGACCTGTTCTCACCTTGTTAATGTATTGCAGGTTTACGGTTATGCTCGCACAGTTGCCAAAATTGGAATTGTAGAAACTTTGGTAGATACACTTCATGAAGGTCTTAGTTCACCTTGTGTAGTAGCAGCAAGCATTGCTCTGAAAGCTGTTGCTGTAAATGTAAGTCTGTGCAGGAATTGTGATTAGGCATGGTTTCTGTAGTCTAAGCAAAGTTATGGCTCTCAGATGGAGGCTTTATGCCATCAAATTATGGTAGTATAAAGCACCAGCAAAATATACAATATTATTTAGATAATCTTCTTTAAGATTGGCTACTTTTCTGTGTCGGCAAAGTCTCTCTGTTCATCCCTTTTGGTTGAATTAGAGTGTAAAATTGTACAGAACGATCAGGTGAATTTGAAAGGGGTAAATAGTCTATAGGATATCAATTCATCCTTTCTAAATTATTCTCCTCTTCATTATTTTAAATTTAACATGGGTTATGAAATTGGTTATCAATGATCCAGATCTTCTATTTTCTCTGTTTATGTGTTTTGATTGGCATGATCAAATTGTTTATCATTAGAGTGAATGTTTATTCTTATTATTCTTTTGTGCAGGATGAAATCTGCAGATCTGTTGCAGATAATGGTGGTATAGATGCAATTCTCCATTGCATTGATGACTGTGGGGAACAGGGCAACAAAACCGTGGCCAGAACTTGCTTGTCTTTGTTATCTAAGGTGAAAAACTTAATTGATGACTATAATGATTTTTATTCACTGGTAATTGTAACTGGTCTTGATGCATTCTGCTGCAGTTTACTTACCCAAAGTTCTTTTTATTTGATCCCTTATGTCATCCTATAAACTCTAAAATTTTAACTCATATTCATTTACTAAAACTCTTTTAAAGGATGAATTATCTTACATATCATTAATGTCACACAAATAGCCATTAAAATTTCTCTTGAGACCACTTGTATCAGTAAACAGGTCCTGTTACATGCATATAACCATGGAACTTATGTATTAAGACTCCTAGTCTTCCACCCTTTGTAGATAGATAACATGTTTGATATTGACTCTTGTAAGATTGGAGCACTTGTAATTTGCAAATTTGATTAGTTGGCAGGAAGCGACTTAAATAAGAGTCTTATTATCGAGAAAGGAGGCATGCATAGACTTATAAAACTTGCAGGAAGATTTTCTGAAGACCCTTCAGTACTCCAAGAGGTAAATGAGTTACTATGCTACATAAACCAGGCCATGGTTTCATGGCTAGCTATCTGAGGGCATTATTCTTCTGGTGGCCAAGCATCTAGAGATCCTTGTATCTACAGTTACAATTAATTTTGGTTGCTGCCATGCAGATCATGTCTCATATATCCATACTCTGCTTGAGATCCCCTGATAATGCAGCTCATGCAATTGAAGCTGGAGCTGGGGACCTAGCTATCCAATCCATGCAGAGATTTCCTGAATCAGAACAACTGCAGCGGAATGCCTGTCTAATGATCCGAAATCTTGTGGTCAGAAATGCTGAAAATAGGCAAGAATTTCTTCTAAACCATTCTTGGTTATCTTCAAATGATAGTTCCCTATTCTGTTGGAAGTCTTCAGGGAAACTTATTTAAATGCTGGACTTGTTAAATTTTTCAGAACCATTTTACTTGGCCATGGTATTGAGAAGCTCATTAGGAAGGCTAAGGGAAGTCATAGGATCTGTAAAGATGCGGCTACTGATGCACTCAGGGATCTTGGCCTTGATAATTTTAATTCATAATGGCGTTCGTTAAACTTTCTTGTATTTTTTACTAGTTTTACATTCTAAAGTGGATTGGAGAGATATCAGATGCAATAGAAATGCGCCAGGAAGGAATTTATTTGGTGCAAAAAAGAAATTGCTCCTGGTGTGATCATTAAACTTGTGATTATTGCTCTGCCGAACGGTTTTTTTTTTTTTTGTCAGAAAGTTCAATTTTAATATATTGATATAAACATTAGGATTGCACTGGCAACGATGAGATGCCAAAATTTGTTGTTTAAATTCTGTTTTTAGGAGTTTACCAAATGCAAATTTCTAGATGACTTGCATTTTATATCATATTGATGATATTATAGGTGTCGAATTAGCAAATCTATATTACTACCATATGAAGAATCAAAATTGAGTTCAAGAACATTTATGTGTGAGAATTTTGGTTACAGCTAATTGATGAATGCCGAATTACTTTTTTAGCAACCCAATCTAAATTTATCATCGAATTTCATTGTCTCGGGAAAAATGCACAAAATAGTTCAGATTATTCAGTAAGATTATAAAATATCCATCAACTTTAGCCAGTTTTGGCCTGCTGGGAAATGCTAAAGCCAGAGCGACTAATGGTAAGAAAGACAACAGAAAAATGTCCAAGCAAAATTTTTGTACAATCTAAGTCTAATGTAAGAAGGGATCGAGATCTTCTGCAATTCTTTCAACCCTGTGAATCCACACCAAAGAAAATAAAAAAAGGAACTGAGGTGAATGTCAACATTAGGAAGCATATTTTTTAATATCAAAACCAATTAATCTTTGTAGCAAATTTAATAGATATTTTGGTTCGTCTTGTATGGTTCTGAATGCTCATTAAGTAATCATTTCCAAGTAATCAGCACAATAAGCAGTAAACATTAATACCTGACTATACTCCAGAGTTGAAATCTGCACATGAAGTTACAACACGGTGACCCCTGTATCAGGTAAAACCGAGAGAAGCAACACTATAATAACCACCGTTAGCAACAGTAGAATAACCACCCCATTTAACTTAACATCCAAAGACAACAAGTTGGAATAAATACCAAAAGTTATTGGAACATTTTGGCAAAAGCTTTTCTCTCCTGATCACGTCTATCAGCAATCTATTGCCAAGGAAGCAAAAAGAAAATAATTATATTCCGACCAATCTGCAGTAGTTGCAAAACCTAACACCGTTTCAAGTAGCAAAGTCCAAGAACACGATTCCCCACTCACCTTTTTCTTTGCTGCAGCAAGCTCCTTCTTTATTGCTCCTGGATGATGCGATCCCAAGTCAGTTATCACGGTTAGATACGAGTACAATGATATGTCATTTTCTGTACACTCCTTGTACAAATATACGAGTCTACTATTCAAAACTAACTACTGAATATAAGAATGCGAACACGGCCATTTGTCTCCGCCTATCTGTACATAGGTGAGAGTAAACCTAGAACTAGTGGCTCACAAAAAAAACAAAGAACTAGTGATTGGCTTCTGAAAGCCAGATGACCAAGATGCAACAAGGGGCAGTAAAATCGAGAATCTTTATACAAGAAACAAGAATACACAACATGTCAAACCCATTTTTGAACCTTACATTTTTTACTCCCCTCCTGCCCACCCCCTTCCGCGTTATGTGAATAGTGTTGGTGGCGAGTCAGTGTGGATGAGTTAGAATTCTTTTCTATTATGGTCTAAATGTATATTACAAGGAAAATTAGTGCAAAAAAGTAGTAGATGAAACTGCATCACTAACCGTCATTGGGCTCCAAATTCAATGCTTTCTTAAAACTGTCAACTGCAGCATCTATATCATTAAGAGCCACATGTGCCTGATTGAACAACATTGAACAGCAGATTACAATCACAGATATTGCAAAATCTTTGGCTAAAGTAGTCTATGGTATAGGCAAACTTCAGAAACGATTAATAGATAACCATCAAATGTGGGCAAAACAAGATTGCTATGAAGCATGACTGCAAAGTAGGAATTTGTACGACAACAAAATTGCATCACCGGATTATTATATTGAAGGCAAGCACATAGAAAGAAACATGAAATGAATGAAGAGAATTATTAAGTAAAAAGCAACAATAGTTTGTGATAACAGATGAATACTGAAAATTGAGTTATCCCAAAAGAAAAAGTGTCACTGCTTGAACGTATGCACTACATGTAATAAATATTTTAATCATATAATTGCATTTTCTCTGACACATGAAGGCATAGCAATTGCAACAAGAGCCAAAAGACCAAATCTCCTGTTCAATTACCATAGTTTACAGAAAGATAAACAGAGACGAACCTATGAAAAGCAACAGTAGTACCCATTAAAATGCCAACCCAAAAAGAACGAAAACAATCTAACAGTAAAAAAGACAGGGTTCATCTACTATTCGAACTCTGTTCTATTAGTGAGCATTTTATAATCACATCAATTTTAACATTTAGCAGAGAGTTATTGAAAAAAAAAGAAGAAGAAGAAGAAGAAGAAAATGGACTAGAACACGAAGTTAATTGATGGACAAGCTTAATCACCTGACCCTGGCGAAATAAAGCCTTGGCATTGTTCTCCCCATCACGCATTGCAAAGTCAGGCATCCAAAAGTGCACCTTTCGAATCTCCAAGTTTCAATTTACAAGCCTAGAAAAAGGTGGAAAAAGCTTGATAGGAGGAACCAAAACCTTCAGGTCTACCAGCATTTGGATATAGGATGTTCTTTTTAAAGTTGCATGAATGCCGTACATATTATAGTTCTAGAAGAATTGAATATGATGAATGCAATCTGATAATAGTGAGAATGGAAATTTTTCTCCATAATAACAAGTCAAAAACTCTAAGCTTCACACTAATGATCAATACTCAGCAATTTAAGACAAGTTAGGTTGCTCAAAAAAAAAAAAAAAACAAAGACAAGTTAGGTCATAGCCACTGATACCCTAAATCGTACTGACTACAGTAAATATATGGAATGACCAAATTATCAGGTTCAAGTTCAATCCATATACTCTCTATCCATGCTAAATCGAATTGACAAAAGTAGAGCCAGAAAAGCAGCATTAAACTCACCGAGCTGTTAGTAAATATCTGAGATTTCATCTTCCTCAAATGCAGACTCTTGTCTGTTGGCATAAAACAATAGAAGAACAAGAAAAGAGTGGTTTAGATGGCAGTAAAAATTGGATAATTGTCTTTCACTTCAAACATATGCAGAAACAATTTGGCCATATTTTAAGGCAAAACATTTTGTCCACCTTCATCAATCCCATCTTTTTCCCAACAGACATCCAAATACCGCAAAGCTTTCCGATACTTTCTGAGAGCCATTTTATAGTCTTGTTTCTGCAAGAGGGAGGAATTCATCAAAAATGCCAGATAGAACTGTATAAACATATAGGAGAACAAGATGGATACGTTAACAATGTTTTAAGCATTTGATACCTTAAAATGACCATTTCCATATGTCTTAATAGAGTCTACAGCAGTCATCCACCAAGAAAGCTCACCAGGATTGTTGTCAAGATCAGCTGGCCAATCAGCATATTCGTCTCCATCTTTGAATAAGTTTGCAATTCCATCATCTGCCCCCTCTGGGATTGCTCCACAATCCGCAATTATAACGTCTACGGTAGGGCAATCATTATCACCAGTAGTGACATGCTCGATTGATCGAACAACTCCCATGCCTTTGACTACCTTCCCAAACACAACATGCTTTCCATCTAGATGGGATGTCCGAGTGGTGGTGATAAAAAACTGCGACCCATTTGTGTTGGGCCCAGCATTAGCCATTGACAACATTCCTTTCCTTTCATGCTTCAATTCAAAATTTTCATCTTCAAATTTCAGCCCATATATCGATTCACCTCCCGTGCCATCCCCTGCAGAAATGTCTCCTCCTTGCACCATAAAGCTTTTAATAACACGGTGGAATCGACTTCCCTGAAATGAATGTAAGACTACAGTTAGCAACTTAGGCTCGCACAAAAGACTACCAGAGCACAATCATAAAGGCCAATGTCAGTACTCAAAACTATGACACAAAGAAATTTCAGAAGCAGTTAAAAAATTAACACCAACTCCATCCCCTCCTCTAAAACATGAAAGACTTTGCTGGTCAAATTTACCAATACTTAAAGCAATACTTGTTATCAATTATTCATATTCATAAAATAATAAATTGATTCTTAACAAGTTTTCACATAAATAAAGTCAGGGGAGCTGACACACAACTAGAAATATTATACATCGAAATCCACAATCCTTAAGAAAAGTACATAAAGCTTAATAGAAGCATTGAAACACAAATCATACTAGCAAGCATTCACCAAAATTCGAACAGAATTGTAACAATCACTAAACAGGATTAACGAAATGAATATCATCTCATTGTCAATAGAACTCTGTACAACTCAATCACATGAAACCACACAAACATACAAACGTTAACGAAGCTATATATATGCGCATGTGTGTTCAAATGTTAACTCCCCTATATATATATATATATATGTGTGTGTGTGTGTGTGTGTGTGTGTGTGTGTGTTTTCAAATGTATGCGAGAACAACCTTGTAATGAAGAGGTACACCGGTGTGAGGACCAATGCCTTTCTCGCCGGTGCAGAGAGCTCGGAAATTTTCAGCGGTTTTGGGAACTATATCATTGTAAAGCTCCACAACGATTCTCCCTTCGAGCTCACCGCCGATGGTTATATCCAGAAAGCAACGAGGCCTCTCCATGTACGGCGGTAGCACTCGAAAATCGAAGTTGTGATCTCCGATTGAAGAAGATTGATTTGTGGAGAAGGAGAAGACGCAGCAGCGGGAGCAGAAAAACCCTAGGTAGGTTAACGTTTCTGGAAAGGTCCCGCTTTATATAGTATTTCGAACTATTTGGAGCTTGGAGGCAGCTCTTCTCCCCCCGTCATTATTATTCAAAACATCCTAAAAACTGTTACCCACTGATGATGATGGGGCCCTCGGCTAATCTGCGCCTGTTGCGCATGAATAATTCTTGAATTCACTCCTCTAAATACAAAACTTCCAAATTAATTTTCAAAAATTACAATTATTTCTACAATTAATTCATTGTCAAAGTGAATTTAATCTAATCAATTACAATTGATTTGGGTACAAAAATCAAATTAAACCAACAACTCTTCACCATTTAATTAAAGAATAATTATCATAATTTGTTAATAGTCTGCTCCTGTATCGATACATTGACTTAGTGGTAAAATATTATCCGATTGGCAGAGTTTTTGATTAAGTGATAAACTACTCAAAATAAAAAAATTAAGAAGTAACGATATGCTCGAATTGATTTTTTTTTTTTTTTTAAGTTTGGATGGTTTAAATATGGATAGACAGAAAAATAAACTCAATAATTTTGATTATTCCGTGTGGGTGTTAAAGTTAATTTATTGACTTTCATATTTACGAAAAAATGATTAAAAGAAAAAACTTAATGTTTTGATGAGGAATATTTTGGAGACAATGCAGATGTGGAGGATGACTGTTTGAATTAAGCCTGCTGACCATCCAATTGCATAATAAGGTTCAAAAGTCACTCTCACAGTGGTATGAGAAAAGCATTGGCCAGCCTGCACCTGAATTAAGCTGCACGGCGTGTCCGACTGTGACATTTTTATTTTTCTAGGTTATTCTCTCATTTCTTTAGAAGTCTTTTAAATTATTCTGTCCACTAAAAAAAAAGCGATTTATTGGCATTAGTACCTTATCGTTTTCCCTTTTTGTTTTGAAGTGGTATTATTCTTAAACTAGTATGATAATTCACACATAAAAAGAAAAAAAAAATGGCACTGGGACAAGGTTTGTCCTTGTGTCTGGATCCATTTGTAAAGCACAGGACTTCCCTCGGGGAGGCGACTGTCTTTGGCTGCTTCGGTGATAACCAAGATGTTTTTCTGCATCCAAAAAGATAGACACCTTTTTTTAACACATGACTGGGAGTCATTATGGAGCAAATATTGGAAAAAAAGATCACACCTTTGTTGAATAATATGATTTCTAAATTCGTGTAATTTCAGAGTCTGTGCGTGTGGAAAATCTAACTTCTATTTGTCAACATTTTACATGGAATAATACGCAAAGGTTTAAGGCTCTAAGCATAAGAGAAGTATTGTATTATCCATTTATCAGATTTTTTTTTTCCCCAAATTATCCATTTATCGGATGAAAGTGATAAAAATATGGAGAAGGATATTGGGAGGCCGGTGATTCTTGTTGTTGTCAGGCAAATGTTGGTCAAAGTAGAGGCCCAATGGATCGGTTAAAAATTTTGGAGGGTAGTAGAGTATCGGTATCCTAGTGGGTCATAAATTTGATTAGCACAGGACTCCGAAAAAAGTATATTGGGCTTTTATGAACAGCTTTACGTGACAATTGGGTGGGACAGAGAGCATTAGTAATTGACCTACAATTAATGCAAACAAAGCTAGTATGCCGCGGTTCGGATTCTCGATGTCATCTTTTACAGTGCTACCCCAGTGCCATTTACCAGGGACTGACCACATTGCATTCACACTTATCACATTTGAGATTAATTAGATAACTATCCTAGTGTGAATGCAAGGTGGACAGTCTCTGGTGAATGGCACTGGAGTGGCACTGAAAAGTGGCACTCTGAACTGAACTGAGTATGCCGTAACCAAATAAACAAAAGCCCGAAACTTGTATAGTGCTGTACCGCAATTTAACACCACTGGCAATTAGACATTAAGCAACAAGAAGAGTATATTATTCGTCCCCATGAAAAATAAAGTGCGGTTAGGTCACTTACACCATCAAATTCTGTGCAGTATCCTACTTCGTTTTCAGCTTGCCATGATGATTTTTTTTCTTTTTTCCTTCTCATTTTTCGTAGTTATAACAGAAGGTTGAAGTAAAGATAAACAACGTAACAAACCACTTGGTACAAATAAAAAGTACAAATTTTACAGCACGTGAAATAGTTTGTTTTACCGTGTGCATAGAATTGATTGTATTTTTGTAAATTTGGTTAAATTCATTTGATGTTTATTTCATAGTTTTCTGAAGATAAATTATCGTATCGAAAAGGCCAAAAAAAAAAAAAATGGGAGCACTAGAAACTACTACTAACTACAAATAGGTGCCCCTGGTCCACAGCAAAGTGCACAGAGCAGAGTTTGCAAATTGCAGTTGCCATCTCACGACGGCAATTTTCTTAAAAAATTGGTGTTTTAAAAAAAAATTCCCAACTAGTGAACTGTTTGAGATGTTTTCTCCAATTAGAGGTGCCGCACACGCTATGTGCGGCACAGAATTAAATTTTGATTTTTTTTCTTTTAAAATCGGTGAGAGTTAGGCGAGGACTTGGGTGCAATTTTAAAAACTAGTGCCGCACACCTTGTGTGCGGCACTTATTTTTTTTTTAAATAGTGCCGCACATTTGCGGCACTTCAATTTTGTTTTTAAATAGTGCCGCACACCTTGTGTGCGGCACTTGATTTTGTTTTTTGTTTTTTTATAAGCCAATTTTTGTTTATATATCCAAATATATTATATATAAATAAGTATTATATAATATATTATATGTATTATAACATATATAATATATAATAAATATAATATATATTACAAATAAGTATTATACATAACAATATATGTATGCCTATATATTATATATTATATATATTATAATACATATAATATATAATATACAATATGTATGTAATATATATAGATAATAAATATTTTATACGTACATAAATGCATATGTACATGCATGCATACATACGTACATACATAAATTTATATATAAATATAAATAATATTATATATATTTATATATAATATATTTATATATATTACACGTACATACGTACGTACGTACATCCATGCATACATACATACGTACATATATAATATAATATATATAAATATATGTATGTATAGATATTATCTATATATCTATATATTATATATTATATATTATATGTATATTATAATACATAAAATATATATAATGTATATTATATATAATATATATAGATAATAAATATATCATACGTACATAATGCGTATGTACATTCATACATACATATGTACATACATATAATATATATAATATATAATATACAATATATATGTTATATATTATATATATTATATGTACATATATATATTATATATTACATATATATTGTATATTATATATTATATGTATTATATGTATGTACATATGTATGCATGAATGTACATACGCATTATGTACGTACGTACGTACGTACGTGTAATATATATAAATATATTATATATAAATATATATAATATTATTTATATTTATATATAAATTTATGTATGTACGTATGTATGCATGCATGTACATATACATTTATGTACGTATAAAATATTTATTATCTATATATATTACATACATATTGTATATTATATATTATATGTATTATAATATATATAATATATAATATATAGACATACATATATTGTTATGTATAATACTTATTTGTAATATATATTATATATATTATATATTATATATGTTATAATACATATAATATATTATAGAATACTTATTTATATATAATATATTTGGATATATAAACAAAAATTGACTTATAAAAAAACAAAAAACAAAATCAAGTGCCGCACACAAGGTGTGCGGCACTATTTAAAAACAAAATTGAAGTGCCGCAAATGTGCGGCACTATTTAAAAAAAAAAAAAGTGCCGCACACAAGGTGTGCGGCACTAGTTTTTAAAATTACACCCAAGTCCTCGCCTAACTCTCACCGATTTTAAAAGAAAAAAAATCAAAATTCAATTCTGTGCCGCACATAGCGTGTGCGGCACCTCTAATTGAAGAAAACATCTCAAACAGTTCACTAGTTGGGAATTTTTTTTTAAAACACCAATTTTTTAAGAAAATTGCCATCTCACGACGTATATGGGAGCCGTACTAAAGCATTTTATACAGCTAGCACCACTCACTATTTTGCTTTTGACTTGAACTGCAGAAAAATTGATATCCATCCAGATGAGGATGATCATTAATTCATATCTAACCATGTATTAGCTTTTACTCTATCCAAGAAGAGGGTGTTATACTATATATTTGGTATATCCTATTGTCTATTGCAATTGTTGGATGCTTAGTAATTAAAAATTTGATCACACATTTTACTCGCGTCCAACATTGGAGCACGTATGCATTTTTTTTTTTTTTGATAAATCCTATATTATTATAATAGAGGTAGAAAATTGGTATTGATAATATTCAAACCCCGACCTCTAAAATAGAGTTATAAAATTCTAACCACTCGACACTCTATTTGTTTCCACATATATTTTTCTTGAATATGTGTATTTCTAATATCACTAATGAAAGGCTTGACTTATCAGGATAAGTAGGGCCAAGCCTTTCCACTCCCCTGTCCCAGACAGAACAACAGATCTCTTCCTTTTTGCCCAAAAGATTTTTGGTCTGGAAAGCAAATGTCTGCAACGCCTGGGCAAAGACCTTGGTCTTAATTCTCATAAAATATGACCAAGGATATAAAAAGCTATTTGTGGAATCGGATTCCAAGTTAGCTATTGATATGCTGAAGAATAAATGTGAAGTCCCTCCTCAAGCCTTGGTGTTAGTAGCTGACTGTAAAGCTTATTCTCAAGATATTGACATTAGTTTTCATCGTACCTATAGGAAGGAAAATACTTGTGCAGATTTTTTGACTAATCCAAGGGTTAAGGCTAATGCCCCCTTAATCTTTTGTAGCCAACCACAAGTTGGGTTAAGCTTTTTATTGAATGCAAATATAACACAGGTTAGCTGGGAAAGAACCAGCTAACATACTATTGTAAATATTTATTATACCCTTTCCTTACCAAATAAAATAAAATATGACCACCACGTATGGGTATGGTTCCTGGAGTATGAGCCTTAGCGGCCCATTCTTGTAATGACTACGTTCACTGATCACGTGCAAATTCGACAATATTTAAGAGCCTTCAACGAAGCCCATTATATATGCAGAATCATCTGCAAAAGCAACAGCAATCTTCACTGGTAGAAGCCCTTTTTGTTCATGCAAATTGCGACTCTATTTGGATGGTTATTTTTTGAGTGTTTTTTAAGAAATAATATTATAATAATTTTAAAAAAATTTCAATAAATATATTTATGAAATAAAAATTTAATTAGAAAACGTGTTTAAAGTTTTAAAAACACGACCAAACAAACGCAGAGATTTCAACAAACATACATAATGCGTATGAATTCATTACATGAACATATTTTACATTTGCATTTTTTTTAGGCGATTACTCATTCTTTTAAATTCTTTTATAATCTTCCCTCACAAGTCGAATTTCTTCCATAATGTTTTTCATCGTGCTCTCTTATTATTGTGACACAAACGAGCGATGTTATTGCCAATAAGCTGTTTATTCAGGATGAGCATTAGCATGTATGTGTAGTACGTATGAACACATGAATACTATCAACTTTTTTTTTTTTTTTAAAAGAGCAATTAGGTTAATGATTTTAAAATTTTTGTATGATATGTATGCGAGATAAAAAAGTGATTACACAAAACATGCCAAATCTAAACAAAATAGAATTGACAGTTGCGTTTTGAAACTAGCAGGGTCACAAAAATAAAATAAAAAAGAGGGAAAATTAATTACTTGAACTGAGGTCCTAAACACCTAATAGAATTGAATTATTGCATTTTTTTTTTTGTCAATAGTCAACAGTATACTATCTTACTTCTAATCCTACACTACACTAAAGGGGTAGGGGCCCAACTGAGCCCCATGAAAAATTCGATGGGGATTAAACCATCCATCGGATCAAACAGGTGCATTATGCATCTATTTAGATTTTTGATGGGATTCAGCGTTTGAAATCCTTGACTTCTCACTCCACTTAATCCTTTAAAGTCTTTGCGGTGGCTAATCCAACCAAGTTGAGGTTGGTTAGAATCGAATTATTGCACGCGGTGGAATGATTGTAAATCTCGTAATAAGACGCAAATAATAGGATTCTAATTTTGGGCTTTGGGGCTGCAATGTACCATTGTACCCGACAAAAGCTGCCGGTTCACGTGGTTAAGCTTCGAACGACAAATGCTACTACAACCTCCGGGGTACGGACCACGTGACTTTAACGTCCTTACTGAAGGTTACATTGGACAATTCGACCGCTTATATTCCCTACTTTTTGCTGGCTTTTTGACTTGATTGAGAAAATGATTTTGAGATGAAAAAATAAAAACAAAAAAACAAAAAGGTTAATGTGGAAAATGCACTAGTTGGAGTTTGTATTGGTAGAACCCTAGATTAAAGTGCGCACTACACCGCTCCTCCACTTTTTGTTTAGAAAAAGGGGAAAAGAAAATGCAATTATTGATGGAAAAATTGACTTTTCATGTTAGAATTATCTGCAGAGCTATCATTTTTTATTTTTTTGCACTTTATAATCTATGGACGCCTTTGTCAAGCTCAAAAAGCAGGCTCATGTCGGAAACTTGGGACTAATTGGTTGAGAATATTCATGAACCAGGAATTAAGGAAAGAAGGAACTCTTCAATTTTTTTTTTTATCAACAAAGTAATTTACTCGGTTTGTTTGAACGTTGTTCTTTAAAAAATATTTTTTAAAACAATTAAAATAATTTCAATTATCTTTCTATCTCACATATGTATTTTAAAAAAAATATAAAAATTGTTACTATAATATTTTTAAAAAAATATTTCGAAAAATAACCATTCAAACTCTGGAAAAAAGAACAAATTATTTTTTCGTGCTTATATAATATCTTATCCCTTTTTGTTTACAGTAAAAGTTTGAAAATAATAACGTAAATCTAAAATTAACTAAAATGCCAAAAAATTACAAGGTTTGTAAACTCTCCAAAAAAATTACTCTTACACGTTTAACTTCTCTAATTCATGAATCTTTAATTGAAAATTCTTGTGGTATGATAATAATAATGGTTGAGTGTGCAAAGAATGTGCTAAATTAAGTCTAATACGAAAGAAAATTAAATACTAAAAGTGATAACATGTTCTTGTGATAGTACTCATGGACGCATAACAATGTCCTACCAATATTTGCATAGAAAAATCTCTTCAATTAATCAAGAAAGTATGAAATGATATCAATTCCTCCTCTTTTTTTCACCTGATATGCTCATGATATATATATATATATATATATATATATATATATATATATATATATATAGGCCATAATTGTAAAAACCAATCCCCTGGAGAAATATACTCAATTTCCCTGCCATTAAATGGAAGATAAAATTTGAACGACTAAATTTAAAATAAAAAAAAAAAACTAAATCCCCTAAGAATTACATTGAAGGAACATTTTCGCATGCAGTGAGAACTGAAAATATGGTGTACTCCCCCCAGTCAAAAAATCAAGCCTCAACTCTTTAATGTGGATGTGGATTATGGGTTGGAGGAGGTGGTTGATCAGACGTTGTTTCTTGATCCTCCTCATTCATTTCTTGCTCAGCCACTTCCACTCCCCTTGCTGCCACCGGCATAGCATCGCCGGATGCACTGCTGCTGCGGTGTTCCTCCACCATCCGTCGCGGCGCCGGAGAATTGACACGGCCGTCTACACAAGAGGAGCATTTAGTCTCCACCCAGCCTTCGAAGTCATAGTGCGGACCATAACCAAAAATCCCCCGACCCGAGCAAAGTCTACCTACCATCACAGCAATTGCACCTAGTATACTTATCACAGCCAGAACTCCAATAACTGGTCCAACTGACCCGTGTCCCGAATGAGCTGTATAGGCTTGTTGCTGAGCTGCCACCACCATTGGCGGTGGTTGCTGTTGCACAAAGGGGTCTAACAGTAGTGGTGGTGGTGGAGTAGACATTTTGGTTTGATGCAAGCACAAGCTTATTCAGGTGGTTAATTCGTGCGTGCAAGTCCTGAGTTGTATGAAGGGGAGTTAAAAAAATGACAAAGGAACAAATAATCCTAGTTGGTTTTGTTAATTAGGAATTTAATTTCCTGTGGTTAAGTTTTGAGTTTGAGGAGAGAATATGTGAAAGAAAGGAAGAGAGAATAAGAGGGAAAGAAAAGGGGTACGAGAAATCAGAAAAGGAAAGGTATAAAAATGTAATGAGATTATTGTTGTTGGAATTTCTAGGACCTTTTCTGGTACAATTAGAACTGTGGGAAACGGCTTTTGACAAAGTAAGGATTTGATGTCAAACTGACCATACCAAAAGAGAATTAGGAGCAGTGAATTACTACCTATCACTCTATCAATATCAACCGAGTGAGATGATGGAGATTAGATGCTGTATGCTGCGGATTGGGATGGTATTTTATGCTTTAAAATGAAAGCCAAGTCTCAGGCAGATTGGTTATCTTCTTCTCTATCCTTTTCTTTTCTCTGCTTGTGTCCTGTTTACATCCAAGGGTTTTCTGTTTGGTTGGGACCACTCCGATTCTTTTATTACTTTGGAGGACCTTAGGATTACTAACTGACTTATAGGTTAGTCAAACAAGGGAAGGGGGTCTCAAATTTAACTATGGTATAAAGCTAAGTTGATTTTGTACCATACAAAGAATCAATAATTAAATGAAAATAAAGAAGATAGGTCCATACGAGTTGTTATTAATCTACAAATAGACGGGTTTACATGAATTGAATTGTCCAAATTCTACTTGTTTTATGCAAATTTATTATGTGGATTATAGAAGTGTCCCTAGTTATGCGTCCTAGAGCATTGTTTCAAAATGGTAAAATTTTAACTCGTAACATATTGTACGAGATTATCATTAAGTTGTTTGGAAATGTATTAGATTGTTTTGAGCACATTGCATTTTTTTAGCAAGAATATGGAGACTTCTTGTACTCCATTCGCGGAGCTTCACGAACTTATTCCATGGAGTCATTTATCATTTGAACTTGATTAGGGAGGAAATAGTTGTTTACTAACCTTAGCTGAGAGATAAGTGAAGACAGATTCGTCTTATAGTTTGTACATGTAGAATATGTTCTAAGTAGAAAACATAACGTACGTGGTTCTATTATTAAAGTTTTTTTCTAAGGCTAATTGAAAGAAAATTTTAAACAAAACTAATCTACGAGGCAACCAAAATTATTCATGTGGTTTTTTATATGTTTTTTTTAATGGAATGCTATCTATGAACAGCGCACGTACGAAAGGCATATTAACAAAGTCTGATTTTTTTTAATTACAATAATTCTATGAATTATGTAGATGGCATAAAGTCAATTAATTTTTGCTCTCATGCGATTGATTTTACGACGGAAATATAAAGTATGACGCTCCTTTATGATTAACTATATTGCAAGTATTAATGCAGATTATTTTCTAACGTTTCAAGTCCCTAAACTATGTTAGCAAAAGAACTGTTTTAATCTTTTGATTTTTTATTTTTTAGTCTTTCACTGAGACGATAAGTTTTTGGATATGTTGATTTAAATTTGTTTTCTTTCTGACATTATATTACGAATTTACTATTCTAATTTACGTGTAAATAAATTATTAGTTCTATAAAATTCACGATACAATTACCTATTGAATATAAAACTTGGATATACAGATAAATATCATTTTTAAGAGTATTTTTTAATTAAAAAGTATTACTATATCATTTTTAAAAATTTCTTAAAAACATGTACGTGAAATAAAAAATAATTAAAAAATGTGTTCAGCGTTTTAAAGGGAAAAACACTTCGTCCAATAGATTGAAGCCAATGCTTTTATTTTATTTTATTTTTGACAATTGGGGGAAAGGGGAAAGGAAACTCACCCACTCAACTCCAATTAAAATAGGAATGGAGATTAAGCGTAAACTTAACCCCACAATGCATTGAAGCCAATGCTTTTATTTTGAAAGGCCTAATAACTACACTAAAGTTTCAAAGCAAAGATGTCATGCAATAGTACTGTACCTGTGAGAGACAGAATGCAAGATGTACGTTGGCATGTAAACAGCTACTTCGTGTACTTGGCTGTTAAAATCATATTGCAGTCTCACTTCGTTTTTAATTCTCAAACCAACTCTATCAGGTCAGCAGTAATGTTATGTCTCCTAGTGCATGAATCATGTAAAGCAACTGAATGTATAATTAGATGTACTTGGACAATACCTTATAAGTTATAATCTTGTCCTTACGGTCAAAATGAGCACAAGTACGGGAACTAGCTAATCAATTAATTGCTAAACTCCAATGTATTGTGTAGAAAATTTGTCTTGACATGTAATTGAAATCAACTTGAAAGTTTTTGAGTATCCCTTTGTGATTCTTTAAAAAAATTCATTAGCATATGACACAATAAGTGTATTGTTTACGTGCAAATAGTTAAAGAAACAAAAGTGAACCCTCTAACGCAAACCGTAGCCTTCCAGCCAAAAGAGAAAAAAGAGCAAGGAATTTGAGGAACAGAAGAAAAAACCGAAAGCAAGATAGAAAGAAAGAAAACTGGCACTGAATGTACATGGGCCTCGCAATTTTTCCCTTTTTCATTTTCAACAAGTTGGACGAGGTGTATTTATTCGGCATTATAATATAATTATGCAGTTTTGGTTTAATTATTTTCACATAAAATGATCTTTTTTTTTTTACTCATTTCTTGCCTTGTTTGTTCAATCTTGTCTTTTAATTTTTGAATTTTAAATATGTACCATGAAGTTATGAGAAATGGCATTATGATGCCTTTGGCATGAATAAAGAATCTGCGGTTAGAAGCCAATCAGAAAGGTTCAAAGGCGAAATCAAAATAAATCAGAGGGTGATGCGAAATCCGAGAGGTCAGTCAAGCATTCAGGAATCAGGAGGTGATACTACCTGGACTGGTGTTGTGGTTGGTCCCATCTCCTGTGGCTTGGAAGAATCTCAGTGTGTGTAAGAAGGGAATCCGGTTGGCCTTGGGGCTGATGACTCGCTATGGATTATATCTTTCTGCTTATTGTCACCATTTTAAGGAAAATGTTACAGCAATGTTGTGAGGTTTTTCTTTTTTTTTTTTAATTAATAAATTTTTTATTAATTTGACCCTTCATTGATAAAATTTATAATATTGGTGAAGAATATACAAAAAGAATTAAATGTTAATAAGAAAAAGTAGAGTGTTATCGTCAACCTTTATTTACTATAATCAATGTTTGGTCAGGTAGAGACAAGAACAACAGAGATATCTATGAATCTGGATAGTGAATAGTACAATAATCAGTCAGGCTAGGCATCATCGATCCCCCACCAGGGCTTTGGTATTTGCATCTGTTTTTCTCATTTCGGGTACAGGTTTTCGTTGTCTTCATTTTGTTGAATTTATATGTTTCCCACTCTTATTCTGTCCTTGCTCCAAATTACAGTCTCCCAGAACTTCAGTTCTGGAGATAGAATACGATAATCTTGACCAAATTTGGTGAGGTTTCGCACAGGGACTCGATGCTTGAAATGAACTTAATTTCAAGCCTCCTATAGCCATGTGCCAAGTGTCAATGCAAGTAGTTCGTACAGTAGGTAACAAAAGCCTCAGTTAAACAAGTAAAACATTAAACACCTTAAGCACAACAACGTCAACAATGGATAAACATGGTACAATGATAAAGCACAAGCTGACAGCTAAAGCCTTTAATTGGGGTGAGTGGGATACTTCATCACACTCCATTTTGGTTCTTTTAACATGAGGTTTGTAGAAAAAGTGTACTTCAGTGCTTTATCAAGAAGAAAAAAAAGTAATGTTGACTGCCACTTTTAATGCTTCTCAGGTGATAACTTTTTATGCAATCATAAGAAAATACGTTGAGAACATAATTTTATTCTCGCACCCATCTTCAACTACAACTTTCAAATCACAACAAGTTAACAATACTGGTAGACTTTCTTCCCCTTTGCCATTCTATTTTTTTAGTATTAGTTTACAGAGCCACATTTCTCGCGGATTTGGCCAGCTTGTCCTGTGAGCACCCCAATATTTCCAAGCTTCCCCATGGATGCTGCAAAATCTCTAGAATAAAGATAGGGGTACATGCTATAAGAATTCACCATTTCAGCTGTTTTTGGATTGCCCATTAATGCTTGATCAGATTCAAGAAGCCCCGAGTTGGTCTTCAGGTTTATATAATACGCGTTATCGAACCTATACGCAGTTTGCACATCCAGAGGAGCTAGCTTGCTGTTTGATTCGTCTACATTTGGACACGTGCTTTGCAGGGATGTAACCATTGAAGAATCCATTAGGGGATCTGGCTTGCCAGAGCCTTTGAAGTCAAAGAGTCTTCTCTTGAATGTGAAGCATTGAGCATAACCAAGAGTATGTGCTCCTATGGGGTTTATGTATGCAGAACACCAAGAAACAATGAGATTATCATTCATGAAAATCAGAATTAAGAGAAGCAGATCTAATACAACCTGAAAGGACTACAACATCTCTTAAGTCGAGACCATTTGATGCGAACTTGGCAACAATCTTATCTAGAGGTTCAAGAGGTGATGGTAACTGATCATTTGCTGCTTTCTGACTTGCTGTTAATGCATCTCGTCGACCTAAAGCAACAGGCCAAAAAGGGCCTCCTGACTGAACAATTGGAAGATTGTATTAGGAAAATATTGATCAGTGGAATGAGCATATTTTTTCCCTCTTTCCTAAGGTTTGACGCTTACCAGAATGACAGCTTCCCTAGCTGCAAGAGTCAATATGTCAGCACATGATACAATTGATGGGCAAGCCCTTTCAACATCTGCTTTAATGCTATCAATGACCTCAAATCCTCGAGCAGAATTGCGGTTGGGAAAGGCATTCTTCTCGCCTATGAAATATGGAGTATCATCAAGAAGCACAGAACCATCACAACCCTGTATTGATCGTTCCTTACTGTCAGCATTAAGCAATCTATAACATTCCATAATGAAGCAGTGTTTGATGTTTAGTCAGTTAACTATAATGTCATGCGTGTGGCAATTTGCCAAGTAAATCAAGCTTATCTGAAAAATCAACGTAAACAGAACCATCACAACCCTGTATTGATCATTCCTTACTATCAGCATTAAGCAATCAATGACATTCCATAATGTAGCAGTGTTTGATGTTTCATCAGTTAACTATAATGTCATGTGTGTTGCAATTTGCCAATTAAATTAAGCTTATCTGAATTATCAACGTAAAAGTGAATTGAATGTTTTTCTTGTCCATGCAAACGCAAGAGCCTTTAGCTGCACAGACAAGTATATTTTGCCCACCCAATTTTTTTTGTAGTTAGATAACTAAAGGGGAGTTGTTTTTATATTTTTTCTCGTTGAATTTGAAATATGCACTTACAAGTTAAATTGTGTACTTTTTATTAGCAGTTGTATAGAGGTGCAAAAATTGCCTGAATTTAACTGTGTCATTCACTAGATATTTCAACTTCCTTTATTTAGCTGCTCACTCTTTTCAACTTCATTTTAGATAGTTTAGCCCTATTCTCATATTACTCTTGGTGAAAGACGTACTTTTCGTCTATCAGGACTTTAGATGTATACTTCTTAAACAGTTGGGAGCAGTAAGGTAGGAAAACTTTAAGACATGCCACAAACTACATGGACTGCTTTTAACAACAGGGCAGCAAAATTCTGCAACTGAATCAAAATGCAATTCTGCTGCTAGCTTTACTGCTAACTAAAGATTAAGCGATCAATTAAGGACCTAAATGTGGAAGATTCTAAGGACTTTTAAACAAGAAAGCCCAGCTAATAAAACCATAACCTTTTCTTGATCTACTTTAAGGGTGAAAAAAATATCACATGTAACAGTTATAAACACTCTACGGTACCAAGAGAGGGTCATCCCCCTTTCAAAATAAGATTGATTAATTCTCACACCAGTAAAGTGCGGCATTTGGAATTATACTATTGAAGCTATTGCCTCTTGATCGAAAGCAATCCATGAAAAGCATGCAGAGACAAAATCAGGTGATCAGGAACTTATTTGAAATGTAATTACATTTACAAAACAATCGTGGAAATGCAAACGGAGGAGGGATGCAGCCATTCTGGTGTCATTTGTGAGAGCTGCCCAGACACCCCATCTAACCATCATAGGCAAGTTAGGACAGGAATTATCATAGAAGCTATAATCAAGTTGGCCATTAGCTAAGAAGGACTCTAAAAAATAGAAAATGCAGAAGAAGATACTAAGGTAGGACAATGTTTTACTGCCCATAGCTTTTTGATATCAGATATTTTGAGCAAGAAAGATACTGGTGAATTGCATTAGGATGTTCCTGCAGTTTATATAAGAGAAACAACGGACTACCGAAGTTTGTTCATTGGTAGGAAGTTATAGAGGTGCTGCCACTATGTCTTGACTATATAGAGTGGTGCTGCCACTATATCATGACTATCTAGTGGCCATGTACTTGAGTTTTTTGTTTATCAATATTGTAAAGAGATAAATACACCATAATAACTTCCAATTAGTCTTTAACTGAAAAAGACAAATCTGTACCACAGAAATCTATATGCATCTGTAGTCTTGGAGAGGATTGGATTCTGCTGGGGATATGTAGTACTTCTAATATCGCAATGATTAAAGCAGAAAAATTGCTCCAAAATTCAAAAGGTAATATAGATATCATTCAGTGGAAAATTTGGAATTTGGATGAGAAACTTCTTGAGCCAAACAAATTTTCAAAAGTTAAGCTGTGGAAACTATGCGAGCTATTATATGATCAAATCATAGTGCCTGCCAATTGTCTGCATAAGCTAATCTACCTCAAACATACATATGCATAAGAGTTCATTTGGATATGATGAAATGGTCAGAAAGATGGTTTCCAACTTAGTTTGGGACTTGTATTGTATAATAATTCTATAACCATTAAATCATGTGCTTCAATTGTGTAAACAATAAAAGAGAATGTCTGAGAATGCCAGCAATCTTTACCGAGTCAACCACAAAAAGTAGAGGGCGGAAAGCAAGTACCAGTGGGATCGAAGGTTATCAGAAGGACCAGTATGAATAGTTAATTCATCCAACATACTAAAAGATATGGTTTTTCAGGGTAACTGGTGTATAGAAACTACTTGGAATATTGCATCATTGATTACTTTTGACGGATCAAATTTGGAGACTGCGCATGCCAAAAAGTGCTGATTAGGAGGACTACATTGATTGAGGTCAAGTGAGTGAGTGGATATTATGTAAAAACAAGCTGATATTTGCCTCCATATTTGCTTTTCTAATTTTCAGGCCAGAAACAATTAATGGTGAATTTTTGTATTTTATATGATAGATGTTTATGGCCTTCATTTACAACCCAGAAAGAGAAATGAATCAGAACTTGCAACATGCAACAAGCTGGTTTTCTTCTTGTATTGTACTACGTTAAGGGCAGAGCAACGGCGAGTATAGAGTAAACGAACAAATGGATATTACATACTTCTACTTTTTGACGCGAGAGAACCAGCAGTTGCACAAATGCGTTCTTTGGTATGAGAACAATATTCAGAAACTTATATTTCTCAAATATTACTAGTATATATAGTATTGGATGAAACAAAATACAATTTTTATTCTCCTAAGAACAATAGAGGGAACAATACAAACTTTTTAATTTTTCATACAATTAGAAGGGGAATATCATTTTCTTAAGACACATATTCCAGGAAAAAAAAATGTTACCCAAACCAAGAAACAGTTGAGATAGATAAAGCCCATCATC